>ML312666.1:0-13158 GCA_005239505.1 Nicotiana paniculata
TATTAAATAATTAATTAAATAAACTTTGTCCAAAAATAATCTTATCGATCGATTTCCAAATCCAAAGCCAAAGCCGAAGCCGAAGCCGAAGCCGAAGCCGAAGCCGAAGCCGAGCCGAGCGACGACGACGACGACGGCGCGAGTATACATCCTCTTCAACTCCTTTTAAGAGCTCTAAGAAGTGATCTTATATTTATACACACAAGTGTAGTTGTCTTTCACCAATGTGGTACAAAGTTTATGACAAAAGCTCACTTGATTCAAATTTTCATTTCCCTCCATTTNTAAGCCCAATGCTTAAAGTCTTTAAGCCTAATGCTTAAAGTCCAACAGAAAGTGTAATTAAATAAATTAAAATTGAAACTTTTCCAAATCCAAATCCAAAGCCGAAGCCGAAGCCGAAGCCGAAGCCGAAGCCGAGCCGAGCGAGCGACGACGACGGCGCATGGATACATCCTCTTCAACTCCTTTTAAGAGCTCTAAGAAGTGATCCTATATTTATACACACAAGTGTAGTTGTCTTTCACCAATGTGGTACAAAGTTTATGACAAAAGCTCACTTGATTCAAATTTTCATTTCCCTCCATTTTATTTCCCACCATTTCCCAATTCACACTCTTAGACTTTTAAGCCCAATGCTTAAAGTCTTCAAGCCCTGTGCTTAAAGTCCAACAGAAAGTGTAATTAAATAAATTAAAATTGAAACTTTCAGAGTTAGAGCACGAAAGAGGTTGTGTCCTGTTTAGTTTTGAGATGTGGCTACTGTCATAGTTGTGGACTTGTGGGAGTAGTATTTTTCAACTTTGGTTAGCAGAACACACTCATTTGTCTTATTATGCAGTGATGACCCGCCATGTCATCATGCCACATAGGCGCCATTTGACATATATTAATGCCATGTGGAAGCTTACATAAGAGGAAGACTAGCACTTGTGAGAAGATTCTAGAGAAGTGTGGACATTTCCTTTGAAAGACCCTAGATCCTTATGGAATTGCTAGGAAAGTCCTTAGAATCTTCTAGACTTGTAGAAAATTCTAGAGGGTGTACTTATTTATAAATATGGAAGTACTTGTGGAACAATTATTATATACACACTAGCCCCTGGGTGATTAGTACAAATAGGGGGCATTCATTTGTAAATCACCAAGCAAAATAATCAAGTTCTCTCTTTATACAAAGCTTCCCTTAACAGTTCTCTTATGTTCTTTCTACCATTCTCTTAGTGATCTTGGGTGTAGTAAGGCTGACTTGGCATAGCAAGAACGTGAGCAAATTGTGCAAGATCGTGAGCAAGTGTCATGTGCCGCACGTGTAGTTAGATAACGATTAAGGACGTGACAACGTGGTATCAGAGCGAAGGTTGCAACTAAGGGAATGACGAACGACAGAGAAATTAACGCTCCCAACGTCATCCAGGATGATGCTGGCAAGAGCGGCCGTAACAAAAAGAGGAATGCCACCAACAAGATCCAGGAGGTTCCACCCAAGGTTGTGTCAAACGAAGGGCTTACATCCCAAGAACCATCTGTCACGGAGGCGAGCGAGGATGAATTGGAGATCCTGCATAAGGACATCTCGCTCGGTAAAGAGTGGGTGATGAAGGTGAACGCGGGGATGGATGTCGTGGAGATCTTTGGCCAACGTTTGGGTAAGATGGAAGGCACCCTTAGCGTTCTTGAGAGGCACACTCTTGAAGAGATTGAGAGTATCTGAAATGACTTGGAGGGACGTACACAGAATGAGATGGAACTAAGGCAAACCATCACTGCCTTAGAGTGCAGACTCATGGAGGCTTTGAGTACTATCGATGCTATGAAGGCAAAGATAGAGTCACTCGAGGAGCATGTTAGTGCTGGCATGACCGAGGTAGCCAGCAATGTTGTGGTGACGAGGGAGGCTAAGATAGAGGCTCCTAACCCCCGGTGTTTAAAGGTTTTCGTGATGCACAAGAAGTGGAAAACTTCCTTTGGCACTTGGAGAACTACTTCAGGCACGGAAAAGTGAGGGACGACGAGGCCAAGATCTTGCCGTGTTGTAACTCTTAGAGACTGCCATTCTATGGTGGAGAAGGAAGATGTCCGGCATGGATAAAGGTCTATGTACTATTAGCACGTGGGATCAGTTCAAAGCTGAGTTCAAGCGACAATTCTTCCCAAATAATGTCTTGTACGAGGCAAGGCGCAAGCTTAGGGAGTTGAAGCAAACAGGGAGCATACGTGACTATGTCAAGTAGTTCACTACCCTTATGCTTCAAATTCCCAACCTGAACAATGATGACTTGTTGTTCTACTTCATGGACGGGTTGTAAAATTGGGCTAAACAAGAGTTACAACATCGGCAAGTCGCGGATATAGACCAAGCCATAGTGGAGGCTGAATCATTGATGGATTTCAGGCATGACAAGCATGACAACAAGCATGACAAAGGCAAAGTCAAGGAGTCAAAGGTTAACAATGTCAAAGGCGAGGGAGACCGTGGCAAAGTCAAGTATATACAACAACAATACTACAAGAATCAAGATTCCAAAAAGTCGAGTGGCCAGCAAGGCTACGCTGAGAAGAAGGCACAGGCCGAGAAGAAGGGATGCTACATATGCGGAGGGTCATACGACTTCAGGAATTGTCCCGACCTAAAGAGCCTCAGCGCCATGGTCCGTGAATGGAAGGAGAAGCCGCAATGAGAGAGTTCGAGAACGGAACAGTTGGATATGATCAGATTATGCGGTGTTGTCACGAAGCAAACTATCCAACCTACCGAGAATGGCAATCGGTACGTGGATCTCACTATCAACAACAAGACCGCTCGTGCAATGGTGGATACTGGAGCAACTCATAAATTCGTGACCGAGGTTGCCGAAAAGAGATTAGAATTGAATCTTTCTCCAACGAACTCTAGCGTCAAGACCGTGAATGTCGAGGTATAAAATGCTCGTGGGGTAGCTAATAGAGTTGGTGATAAATTGGGAACTTGGAAAGGTATTACAAACTTTACCGTAACCGTTATGGATATCTTTGACATCATACTGGGGCAAAAGTTCTTTAGACATTTTCATACTTTGATCGACCCCTACCTCCAATATCTCTTGATTATGGAGCGAGGAAGAGCTTGCATGGTACCTACAGTGACTATGCCACACGGACAGATCCAACCACAACTCTAAGCCATGCAGGTTGTCAAGGGGATCAATAAGGGGGAGCCAACGTTCGTGGCAACCATTGCAAGTCTAGAGGAGGATAAGAGTTTTCAAGAGATATTGCCGCCTTGCATAAAGAAGTTGCTTGAGGAAAACAAAGATGTCATACCCGAGGAGTTGCCTAAGCACTTGCCGCCTAGGAGAGAGGTGGATCACAAGATTGATTTAGAGCCAGGGGCTAAGCCACCCGCATTTTCCCCATATCGTATGGCACCGCCCGAGCTAGAGGAGCTCAGGAAACAATTGAAAGAGCTGCTATATGCTAGTCACATTCGCCCATCAAAGGCACCTTTCGGCGCACCAGTATTGTTCCAGAAGAATAAGGACGGGTCGTTGCGCTTGTGCATAGACTACCGATCACTTAATAAGGTCACAATGAAGAATAAGTACCCAATCCCACTCATTGCTGACTTGTTCGATAGACTTGGGCAAGCCAAGTACTTTACCAAGGTGGATCTTCGCAAGGGCTACTACCAGGTTCGCATTGCAGAAGGGGATGAGCCGAAGACAACCTGTGTGACGAGATATGGAGCCTTTGAGTGGTTGGTGATGCCCTTCGGCTTAACCAATCCATCAGCCACATTTTGCACCCTTATGAATAAGATTTTCCATCCCTACCTTGATCAGTTCGTGGTAGTCTACCTAGACGATATAGTCATCTATAGAAATACCTTGGAGGAGCACATGGAGCACTTAAGGAAGGTTTTCCAAGTCTTGCGGGAGAACGAGCTATACATCAAGAGGGAGAAATGCGGGTTTGCACAATCAAAGGTGCACTCCTTAGTCCATGAGATTAGCAATGGCGAGCTATGCGTGGACGAGGCTAAGGTGCAGGATATCCAGGAGTGAGAGGAACCTATGAAGGTAACTGAGTTGAGATCCTTCCTTGGCCTTGCTAACTACTATCGCCGATTCATCAGCGGCTACTCCTCAAACGCAGCACCATTGACTGAGTTGCTAAAGAAGAACAAGCCATGGGTTTGGACGGAGCGTTGCCAAGCGTTTGAAGACCTCAAGGAAGCTATAACAGAGGACCTAGTCCTGGCATTACCTGACTTTGCCAAGACATTTGAGGTGCAAACAGATGTCTCGGACTTTTCCATTGGGGGTGTCTTGATGCAGGATAAGCATCCCATAGCGTTTGAGAGCCGCAAGTTAAATGAGACAGAGCGGCGTTACACGGTGCAAGAGAAGGAAATGACTGCCATTGTGCATTGCCTTCGTACATGGCGACATTATTTGCTCGGATCGAGGTTCGTGTTCAAGACTGACAATGTGGCTACTAGCTACTTTCTGACGCAGAAGAAGCTCACACCAAAACAAGCTAGATGGCAGGATTTCTTGGCCGAGTTTGATTATGTGCTGGAATGCAAGCCAGGCAAAGGTAACGTTGTAGCCGATGCCTTGAGCCGAAAGTGGAGCTTGCTGCCATCACTTAAGAAAGTTGGGACATTCATGAGGCTGTAAAAGAAGGCATGCAACATGATATGGCAGCCAAAAAGCTTATCGATTTAGCGAACCAGGGCAAGACAAAACATTTTTTGGTAGAAGACGGTCTATTGCTTACCACGGGTCGGCGGGTCTACGTGCCTAAGTTTGGAGACATTAGACGGCGGATCATACGGGAGAGTCATGACACAATGTGGGCTGGTCATCCAGGCCAACATCACACTAGGGCCTTGGTTGAGTCAGTCTACTATTGGCCACACATGCGAGATGACATAGAGTGTTATGTGCAGACTTGTCTTGTATGTCAACATGATAAGGTTGAGCAACAAAAACCCGGAGGACTTTTGGAGCCACTACCAGTTGCAAAACGTCCATGGGAAAGTATGACTATAGGCTTTATCACTTGCCTACCGAAGTCCGACGTTTATGGTACTATTATGGTGGTCGTAGATAGATTTTCTAAATATGACACCTTCATGCTCGCCTCACCGGGTTGCACATCCAAGGAAGCTGCCAAACTATTCTTTAAGAACATGGTGAAGTATTGGGGCTTACCAAGGCATATCATTAGTGATTGAGACCCCCGTTTTACTGGGAACTTTGGAAGAGAGTTATTCGACATACTTGGCACGGAACTACACTTTTCCACTAGTTTCCACCCACAGACGGATGGACAAACGGAACGGCTCAATGCCTTACTAGAATTCTACTTGAGGAATTATGTAAGCGCACATCAGAAAGATTGGGCAAGCCTCCTAGACATCGCCCAATTCTCTTATAACTTGCAGCGGAGCGAGTCCACGGGGCGGACACCATTTGAGCTAGCCACCGGCCAACAACCACAAACTCCACATTCATTACCAGCTGCGTTCGAGGGAAAGAGTTTGGGGGCTTATCATATGGCCAAAGGATGGGAGGAGCAACTTGACACTGTTAAGTCCTACTTGGATAAGGCAGCTAAGAAGGTGAAGAAGTTTGCGGACCGTAAGCGGCGTCCACAGACTATAGAGTTGGGGACATGGTCATGGTGATGTTTAATCCAAGATAGTTCAAGGCATTACGGGGCATGCATCAAAATTTGATTCGCAAGTATGAGGGGCCATTTAAGATCGTTCCCAAGGTAGGCAAGATCTCATACAATATTAACATGCCATCGTATCTTAAGATCTACCCTGTCTTCCATGCCGACATGCTTAAGCCATATCATGAAGATAAGGAAGATCCTAGTAGGGGCCAATCAAGTCGAGCACCCATGACTATCACCTCCTCGCATGATAGGGAGATTGATGCTATCATAGATTACCAAGCCAGGCGAAACCAAGGTCAAACAGCCACCGCTATGTTCCTCGTCCATTGGAAAGGACAATCACCGAAGGAGGCCACGTGGGAACAATATGAAGACTTGTGGCAATTCAAAGATAAGATCCGAGAGTTTATGCATCAATATTATGCCGCGGTCGTCGCAATATTAGGTGGGGGAGAGTGTGATGACCCGCCATGTTATCATGCCACATAGGCGTCATTTGTCATATATTAATGCCATGTGGAAGCTTACATAAGAGGAAGACTAGCATTTGTGAGAAGATTCTAGAGAAGTGTGGCATTTCCTTTGGAAGACCCTAGATCCTTATGGAATTGCTAGGAAAGTCCTTAGAATCTTCTAGACTTGTAGAAAATTCTAGAGGATGTACTTATTTGTAAATATGGAAGGACTTGTGGAATAATTATTATTGACACACTAGCCCCTAGGTGATTAGTAGAAATAAGGGGGCATTCATCTGTAAATTCACCAAGCAAAATAATCAAGTTCTCTCTAATACAAACCTTCCCTTAATAATTCTCTTATGTTCTTTCTACCATTCTCTTAGCGATCTTGAGTGTAGTAAGGCTGACTTGGCATAGCAAGAACGTGAACAAGTTGTGCAAGATTGTGAGCAAGTGTCAAGTGCCGCACGTGTACTTAGTTAACGACTAAGGACGTGACACTTAACTATAATAAAACATCCTCATAAGTTATTCCTAGAAGCTTTCTAATATAACTCCAAAAATAAAAGTGCGTGAACCTCAAGATGATGGGTTATAATGCACTAATCTTGAAACATATGCCTGCAAACACTGATAAACAAATTAAAGACAGGGTATAATATAAACTATTTTGGTATTATAATCAAAGTTCTAACAATATACATGAATGCAAAATTCAAGTACTATACAAATATGTGCATGCAAAATAAAACAGCTAATACTTAAACTTTTTGCTTAGAGAAAAGGAACTTGGAACAATGCTGCTAGGACAAGCGAAGTTTGACGACTAAAATATTTACGAATTCCACCAAATATTACCTTATTAAAAATTAGTCTTTCAAAAATTTTACCAAATAATAAAGACCCCTAGAGAAAAAAAAAATGTATGAGAAATAGCCAAACATAGGGAGTTGAACTAAGAGGCAAGAATTTAGGCAAATATTTATTAACTTTCCTAGACTGTTAATAGTAGGAGAATAACTAAATAACTATTCCTAAATTATAGATAAATTAATTGAACAAATATTCCTAAGTATTAATGAAACTCAAATTACTATGTTGTCCAATGTGAAATTCCTAGTTTTAGAATACCCGCGTTGTGCATGTACCTCATCTTGATCAATACTCTAATTTTATATGATATTACTTGGGTATAAGTTATAAAAAAATTAAAAAAAAGTATAATCACGTTCTGAAATGATTAATTGTTAGTTTTATTTAGTTGTAGAAAAAAGGAAGAAACTCTATTCCATAGAGGTACTCAATCATCTCAATCAACATGTAACTTAAAATTGGTTTCATTTTTATTATTTAATTTCTTAAGTTTCACAAATTGTCATTTTTCTTTATAAGTATCAACAATAACATATAACTTTTGAAGATTTAAAGTTTTTAAAGTAAAACTCTTTATAAAGAACTTTGATTCCGTAAAAGGTTTAATATTCAAACCAAAAAGTATGGTCTATCTTCTCTTTGATATTTCATCGGCAATAGTCTTGAATTATGCGTGAACTCGTAGTAGCAAAATCATTGGCCATATAGCTATTCAACATAAGCGAATGATGATCTATTCACATTCCCTTACAAAATCAGAGTATGTATAGAGTTCGTATTTCATTATTCTATTAAATTCAACGCTATTAAAAAAAATTAAAGGTATTTTATATATAATTCAAATAAAGAAAGAATTTATACAAGGAAAAATCTTAATAGAATTTAGAGTATTAAATATTAAGATTTCATACTTAGTTCAAATAATAAAAAAATTATAACTAAAGTTTTAATTAAGTACAAAATCTTAAAATTTTAAGAAAAATAATTTAATACAGTTTTGTCCAATATAAGTACTATTAAAAGTTGCTAAAAATGAAGAAAAAGATTCAATAAGAGCACGAAAAAATAGTAAAAGAACTACCTTGACAAAAGGTTAAAGCATATAGTCTAATGCAAAAAGGATACTATTCAACCAAGCTTTACAATCAAGAACACCAAAATAAGATGTATTGGTTAAATACGCGCATGCGAGATTAAACTACTAATATAAATACATGAATGCAAAATTCAACTACTAATTTTTAAAAAAAATGCTCAAAGAAAACCAGAAACCCTTAATTTTGTAGTTGTTGCTCGAACAAGGCAAAATTATAATGATGAAAATGTGAAATTGCAATTTCTTTTATAGAATTACATGCGTATATAAAATTGTGTAATTTTTATTAGAAAAAAGACTCTAATAAATTCTCAAAGAGCTCGTCTGTAACGACCCGGTGGGTCGTTCCGTAAGATTTAGCCTCGTTTTCCCTGTTTCTGTTTTATCATGTGTTGCTTAGCCTAATTATGTTGTGTTGAGTTGGTTGGTTCGGGTCCGAAGTGATCGTGCTGAGAATTGAGACACTTAGTCTCTTAAATTAGCTTTATAGTTGGAAAAGTCAACCGGGAGTTGACTCATAAGCAAACAACCTAGGAATTTGAATTTTATGGCTCTTATAGCTTCGTTAGATGATTTGAGACTTAGGAATGTGTTCGGAATGTAGTTTTGATGTCCGGAGTAGAATTAGGCTTGAAATGGCGAACTCGAGTTTTGGCGATTTTCGGTCAGCAGTGGAACAGGCTATCGGGGTCAGAATGGAATCGAAAGTTGGAGCAAGTTTGTAGTGTCATTTTGGATGTGTGTGCAAATTTTCAGATAATTCGGACGAGTTTTGGGTAGTTTCGACATCATTGGTGATTTTTGAAAAGTTTGAAAATCCTTAGGCTTGAATCATGGGTTGATTTGGTGTTTTAGCATTGTTTTGAGTGTTTCTAAGGCTCGACTAAATTTGAATAAGGTTATGGGATGTGTTGGCATGTTTGGTTGAGGTCCCGAGGGCCTCGGGCGAGTTTCGGGGGTATTAACAGACGAATTCTTGGTTTTTTTCTTTTCTGCTGGTGTTCAATTTGGTTTTCTTCTATGTGATCGCGTGGGTGAGAATGCGATCGCATAGGCTTATCTGTGGGAAGAATAATTTTCTCTATGCGATCGCGTTTGGGGGGTCGCGAGCGCGTGAGAGGGAGGCTGGTGAGCAGTGCGATCGCATGGTGGAGGTCCGCGATCGCGTAGAGGCTGGGGCTCTGAGGGGGCTGAGCGGGTGTGCTGTGCGAACTCGTGAGGTTGGAACGCGAACGCGTAGGGTATTTTGGTCAGTGCTTCGCGAACGCCTGGTATGAGACGCGATCACACTGAAGAAAAGAGCACCTGGGCAGAAAGTATAAAAAGCCATCTTCACGATTTTTAGCCCATTTCTCACCATTTTTAGCGGTTTTGAAGCTTTTTGAGAGGGATAGAAGAGGGAATAGGGAAACACTTGGGGGTAAGATTTTTGAACTCAATAATCGATTCTAGGTTGATTTCCAACTAATTAGACATGAAGTTAGTGGGATTTAAACCCAAAATTTGAGGAAATTAGGGCTTATGATTTGGAGACCTTTGAGTGGGGATTTGAGGGACCATTTGAGGTACGATTTTGATGTTCTTGGTATGTATAGACTCGTGGGAGAATAAGGATTCTAGTTTTGTGATTTTTATCGAATTTCGAGACGTGGGTCCAGGGGTCGGGTTTAGCCAATTTCAGAATTTTTGGTTAATTTTGATAATTTTCGAATGGGTTTTGTTCCCTAATATATATTAATGGTATTAATTTGGTTTTGATTAGATTCAGAGAAATTGGGGGCCGATTCGAGAGGCAAGAGCATCGCGGTTTAGTATTTTGGCCGGTTTGAGGTAAGTAATGACTATAAATCTTGTCCTGACGGTATGAAACCCCAGACTTCACATTTTTATCACTGTTTGGAGTGGCGCACATACTAGATGACGAGTGTGTGGCGCACACGATTGGAGGATTGTGACTTGGTCCATCCCGTGGGGACTATCAAGTTGCGTATTGATTCTACTTCATATGACATTCATATTTTAAGACTATTATAATATTTCGGGCTGTACGCTATGTTTGGGGCCTTGTGCCGACCTGTTTGGACCCCTTGTGGGCTGTTTACTGCTATTCCTCATTGTGTTGACTTATGATTTACACTCAGTCCTTTCATGTTTAACTGATTTCGAAACTCAGTCTCATTTACACTACTTTTGTGATATCAAATGATATTTTGGGTGGAGTACCCCGCTTATTTGATAGCCCGAGTGGCTTTGAGATATTTCTGGCTGAGTGAGGCCGAGTGCCTATGTTGTGAGGATATTATGGGATCGGGTTGCATGCCGCAACATGTTGCACTATTTATGATATGTGAGAGGCCGAGAGCCTGAGTGATTATGCCACGAGATGGCTTGATATTAGCGCTTGGGCTGTAGGATTCTCTTCGGAGTCTGTACACCCCCGGTGAGCGCAGGTACCTACTGAGTACGAGTGCCGAGTTCCGAGTGATGAGAGATTGGGAGGCATGAGCGTCTGTGAGGTAGCCCGGGGGGCTTATACTGAGTGATTGTGAGGCATGCTGAGTGATTGATGCTGGGTGATGATACGTCCGAGGGGCTGTTTATGATACATGTTTCCATCTGTATGACTATTTATGACCTCCTTCTACTTTATTTACTGAATCGTTTGATTTCTATGGAATTTGTGAAAACGGGTACACTTTCAAAAGATATTTTACTGAAAGCGATTTGTAAATGTTACAAGATATTGTATTTGTGTTTTCTGAAAGAAAGGCTTCATTAACTGTGCATTGATGACTGTTTTTACTTGTTTCGTAGCCTTAGACATTATTTACTCTCATTACTACTGAGTTTGCGTACTCACATTACTCCCTGCTCCTTGTGTGCTGATTCAGGTACTGTGTCTAAGCGCTAGCTGTTTTCGCATTCTCTTGGAACTTTGTTCGGGATTTTGAGGTAGCTGTTTGGCATCCGCAGCATGCCCTCTTTCCCTTCTTATCCTGTTATTTGATATTATTTCCTAGTACTGGTTGTAATAAGGAAATAGTAGTACGTTGTATTGTTTATAGATGCTCATGACGGTTGACTCTAGGTTTTGGGGCAGTGTATAAACTACTTTATTCGTTTTGTTGCCTTAAACTGTT
The DNA here is from genome assembly GCA_005239505.1 of Nicotiana paniculata. NCBI lineage: Eukaryota > Viridiplantae > Streptophyta > Magnoliopsida > Solanales > Solanaceae > Nicotiana > Nicotiana paniculata. Next base: position 11,238 of record ML312666.1, read on the forward strand.
AAACCGGAAGAATTTTATGGAATATCGAGCAGTTTTAAATTTAGTGAAAAGTCTTTATGTTATTTCGCGGTAGATTGGCTAGCCTAGTATCATGATATGTGCCATCACGGCCGGCTTAGGATTTGGGGCTGTGACATCGTCTTCATCTAATATAATTTATAAAATAATTTAGTGTCAAAAATTTAAATCAAAACTTTCTTAGTTGAAATTTTAATACTCTTAATTTTAAATATAGATGAAACTATCAAAAGTTTCCTAGTATGTGAATTAGTTAAAATTTTATTAACTAAAGGAACGGAAACCTTCCTATTTTATGTGAATTAGACCATTTTTTTTATTTACTAAAAAAAAGATCCTCCTAAATTAGAAAGACAAATTTAATAATACTCCTAAAATATGGAGTTGAACGAAAACTTCCTATTGTGCAGAGAACGAAAATATTTCCCAGTATGTGTGTCAATATTATAAATATTAAAAGAGTAATTAAATAACTATTCCTAAATAGTAGGAAATTAATTAAATGTCTATTTATAAATATTAGAAAAAAAATTTAAATAACTATTTTGTCTAATGTGAACTCTATTTTAAAAAAGAAAGCAAACGACATTTCGCTAAGGGCCTTCGTGCTTTTAATATAAATATAGATTCACGTATAAAATGGAAAGAGCTTTAATATTACTTAGATTTGCAAATATTTTTTATTCATAAAGTTATATCTTTAGAAAAAGTATTAATTTTGAACTCATTTTTGGACAAAGGTTGGTGCAATTATTATTAATAGATTTCAACCGTAACATTACGTTGGCATCATCATAGAGATGTAATTAATCTCATAAGGAAATCATTATTTAATTTCAAGTTTAAACAGATATTTTGTACCTAAATTAAAAAACTATTTAACGTTAAGGCTGGTGTTTACAAATTAAAAGTAAAAGTAAAAGTAAAAGTATTTCAGTTAATATTACATATTATCCTAAATATTAGGAGTTTGTACATAGTTCAAATAAGGAGAATATTTAATAACCTAAATTCTAATTGATTTCAAATTAGTCCTAAGTAGTAGTAGTAAATTAATTAAATTATAAGTTTACAATTTTGTCCAATCTAAAAGCTATTTAAAGGGCAAAAAAGGTGAACAATATTTCGCTAAGGGCCTTCGTGCTTTTAATATATATATATATATATATATATAAATTATCTATCTATAATTAAAAGGAGAAGAAAATGCATTATCATTACGCCAAATGACATCATCACAATATGCCACTTGGCACTTTAGGACAATCCTCCAAAAAATAGGAATTATAAATATTTTGAAAAATTAACAACTCCTTCACAAATTTCAGGTTTCTTTGTTTTTTTTAAAATTAAATGTTCTTTATTTTTAAAACATTAACTGATTTTAAATATATATATTTTTAACTTTAACTTTAAAAAAATAAATCTGATTTACACTATTATTAAAAAAATTAAAAATTGCACATTTTTAAAAATACCTTTTTTACTCTTTAACTTTGAACCATGAAGACCAAACTTTTTTTAAAGAGCTTTATTTATTTAAAAATTTCAGATTTATTTATTTCTAAAAAATTAATTGATGTTAAAACATACATTTTAACAAATTAACTTATTCAAAATTATTTGCAAATAAAAACTCCTTCAAAAAACGATCATCTACTTTTGAACCATGAAGACCGTGAAAAAAATTCTAAAGAAAAGAGCTTTATTTACTTCAAATTTCATATTTCTTTAATTATAACTCAATATATAATGTTAAAATACACGTACTCTTTCGCTTTAAAAAGAGAAAATCGTTTTAACATCTGCCTTACATATACTTAAATGAGAGAAATATTTTTTCTCTTTGAATATTGTATGTGTTGTACATGAATCAACTAAACAAATATTTTTACAATTAAAT
>ML312669.1:1473-30503 GCA_005239505.1 Nicotiana paniculata
AAGTGAACTGTAATGCAATCTAGCTAGCGTAACTTGAGAGAGTGCGTCTTGTAAAGTATCATAATTACTTGAGAGAGATTTATGGTAGATAGAGTGTTCATGATTGGTAGAGACAATTAATCAAACTATAAGAAGTATCCGAGAAGGAAGTTCACCGCCGGGGAAAACCATAACCTTAGACCTTTATTATAATGGTTTACAACACATTGTTAGTAATCGTTAGTTTATTATTATTGTCAGTAGACGTAGTAAAACATCACCAATTTATATTCAAAAGTCTTGAGAAAATTGATTAAGTAAAAGTTTCGTATTCTGACGGCTTGATTGATACGTAAATTCCCTGTGGGATCGACTCTGGGCGTAATACCCTGGATTATATTTGCAGCGCCCGTCTAGTCTCTTTATAAGACATAGTTGAGCGTGGTCATCTTGCTATTCCGAGCTCATGACATCCTTACAAACATCAGACCTAAATCCCGACTCTTACTCCCAGTTACATACTACTTCCCGCACCGAACATACCAACATGAGGTAGCGCAAGAATTCCATCATAACTTCTGGACCACCAATAGGGTGAACACTTCATCACATAGAAACCTTTTTACTTGACTCAATTCAAGAGTACCATCTCAACACACGAGTGAATTCCCATTATCACCCAGTCATGGAAATCCTTAAGTAGTAGTCTATACCACCATAACTCTTTCGGTGTCTGCCTATACCTGACAGGCCATAGCACTCAAATGCTCCCACATGAGATCCGTTATGAAGGCCGACAAGCCCCGCACACACCAGCACAAACCACATGCATAACTAAATCATATAAAAGGAACCAATCACTGCCGCAAATGTGCCATTTCAACCATGGCTGATCAATCTATCTTCTTTTAATCATCTTCAATTGCCTCAGGAATAATAGCAACTTCCTTCAACCCATAGCAAACTCAACCCTCACTTATCCCGAGTGACATTGATTCACGAGACTATGCTGCGCAAATCCCGCAACCCGTTTCATACCCTTCTGATAACCTTTTCTTCAATCTGGAGTCTATTTCTCGCACTCTTCCAATATTATCTGGCATTCTGAAACATAACATAGAACATCCCAACCATCCTCCTTTTTCTCAGAAATTACTCTGCAAAAGCTCGATTCTCGATCATACTGCTGCCTGAAACCCTTAAACACCCCATTCATAACTTTTGAACTCACTAGGACCACTACTGAGAGTCACCCACTCTGACTGGACCCGAATACAATCAACTCCAAGGCTCTCCTAGCACAGGAACATCTTTTTCAATGAAACACGTGACTGAGTCACTAACCTTACTACTTGCCCATGCCTTAAGCGTAAATTTCTGAGTATTCCAAAGCCTAACCCTGATCCGACAGGGACAACTTTTGCACATATTCATCAAATCCCATGCACAATTACCATCCGTCCAATTCTTCCAAATTCTGGTTCTACCGCTCCCTAAATACTCAGATCCTCTAGCATCCTTCTCTAGCTGCCTTCATTATCAAAACATATCCGGTACTGAACCACCGCACCTCACTTGAAGACACCAAGTCTTACTACTTCATCAATCCCAACCGGGCCATTCATACCCCAAATGCCCTTCCTCTACCAACACAAAAGCACTGAAATCTCGAAATCAAACTCTGAGAAGACCTCCCTTCAAACCATTCATCTCTCCAAACATTACGGGCAAACGTTCTATCATCATATCGACACCGCACGACAATCAATTGTAAACATCATCACTACCCGAGCACAGCCTTAAGGCTCCCGAAATACAGCTACTGAGCTAAAACAACATATTACCCTTTTGTAGGGCCATAACAGCAACCACGACCAATTACACATGGAAGCATCTTGAATTACATTCGTAGCACCATTTACATTCCTCAAATTCCTGATTCATAGCAAACGCTTCACGACGCGTAAGATAGGGTAGGAATGAACATAGGCATAAGCCTCAAAGGAATCAACTCGCACGATGAAGAATCAAGAAGGGAAGTACTCCTAACAGCCCTGTAGCCTCTCGAAGATAAGTACAGACGTCTCTGCACCGATCTGCAAGACTCTACTAGGCTTTCTCATAACTCGTCAGATCTACGGGAACCTAACACTCTGATACCATGTTGTCACATCCCAAAATCCGTAAGGTCGTGATGGCGTCAGACATCAATGTCAGGCAAGCCAAATCATAAATTAATTGAAATAACTTTTCGGTTTTAACGTTAATGAAAACATTTCCGTTCACTTTATTACATGATTATCAAATAAAAGTCTGTTAATTAAAAAGAGTGATCTAAAGATTTCACTTAAGCAATTATATCCCAATCCATATCCCAGAACCCGGTGTCACAAGTATATGAGAAATTTATAAGAATTCAACAATCATTACAAGCCTGTCCGAAGTAAAACTGGACAAGGAAATTTAAATGAAATAAATACAGTACGAAGAAGACTCTGTCAGCTGCGGACCGCCTCTAAATGATGTAGCTCGCCTAAGTCTCTGAATCCTCCACATTGCTATGAAAGTACCTGTGTAGTAAAATGCACAACAAGTGTACCATGAGTACAAAAACAACATGTATTCAGTAAGTCGCCCGCCTAACCTCAGAGAGGTAGTGACGGGAGGTCAAATTAGACACTTACTAAAGGTCCATTTAAAATATTGAAGAGTGACGCTAAGTATGGTTTTATCATAGGCAATTTATAAAACGGGATTTAATATCTTTCAACTCCGTTCACGTTTAACACTTTATATCTTCGTCATATCAACAATTTATCAACAAGGTGATTTAATCAAATAATAGTAATTCGACCGGAAGGAACAACTTCTTCCAAAACTCTTTTTAATAACTTTAAATCTCTGTCATTTCAATTGACAACTTAATATTTCAGGCCAGTAATCAGGAAAAAACCATAGCAAGTACGCAACAAATATCATGCGCAATCAATGTCAAGGGTCGAATGGCGCAGACCAAAAATAATAAAATGTTCACTGCCGAGGGTCGAACGTCTCGAACCATAGATGTATCTATCCGCCCCGCTCGCGAATCGATCATGCGATGCGGTTAAAATAATACGGCTAGCTTGCTCACGAATCATACATGCGACTCAGGTGCTCATATGAATACATACACAACTACAAGGTGTTCCTGCTCGCGAATCACTCAAGCGACTCAGGCACCCAAAGTTACACGTATCCACATAATAAATTTGTATTTTATCAAGAAAATAGTTTTTCTCGGGAAAGTGGTAACATCCTTATTAAAAGAAACATGAAATATAGGTTTTGAAATCTTTGTTTTTGAAACTCATTTGTCAAGTTTAGTGATACTCCATGATAAAACCCAGTCCAGGTACACATATATCCACAGCGGAACCAATTCTCTTTCTAGAAGGTTAAGAATATGAACTCTAGCTTTCTTTTAGACATTCAATTACGTTTTCAGTCATATTAGCAGTTTAATATTACCGGCAGGGTTACGGGTACACAAATAAAGCATGCTTGTGGGTCCTAGGCTACCCGGACATTACATAACAGTGGCTACGCACGGACTCCCGTCACCTCGTGCGTACGTAGCCCCCGAAGAAAATAGCATGTATTGAATTAATTCACCTAGGGGGACGATTCCCCCTCACAAAGTTAAAAAGGAGACTTACCCCGCCCGAGATTCCCATACCGGCTTCCAAGCCCCTCCGATGACTCCAATGGACGCATAACGCTCTGAAACTACCACATAAAGGCAAAATCAATGAAAATTCATCCTAATACTCACAACAAATTCAAATTATATACTTACCAACCCAGCTCAGAGAAATGACCAAAATGCCCTCGGCCCACGTTCCCGGAAATCCGAAATTCTTGAAGATACATGCTACCCATAGATCTACTAGTTCAATCATGAAATTTACTCTACATTTCATACTCAAATTCGTGGCTAAATTCCAAATTTACATCTCTTCGATTTTTCTTCAAAAACCCTAATTTCCCCCAATTTCGCAAATCAAATTATGCATCAATCTTGTATTTAACCTTAGAAACGAGTAGAAACAACTCACCTATGATCCCGGATGAAATCTCCCTTGAAAAGCTTCTCTAAAATCACCTCAACCAAATGAAAAATGAGAGAGAAATGGCACAAACCCAATTTTAAAACATTCTGCCCAGGCATCCCTTCGCACCTGCAGAAATTCCATTGCAGGTGCGGCTCTGACTCAACCCAGCCTTTCTCGCTTCTGCGGTCCATTCTCTGCACCTACGCTTCCGCAGGTGCGACCCATCTTCTACACCTATGGCCTCCTCAGCATCAGCACATAACTCGCACCTACGGTGCCCTTAGCTGCACCTGCGGTCAAATCCTCGCAGGTGCGGTCACACCAGATGACATCAGCCTTTAGCCTTCTTCAACTTTAAACATCGATCTGTTAGTCACCCGGAATCCACCCGGGGCCCCCGAGACCCCGTCCAATCACACCAACCTATCCCAAAACATGACACGGAATTGCTTGAGCCCTCAAATCACATCAAACAATGCCGAAATTACGAATCGCACTCAAATCCAATTCCTTAAGAACTTAGAATTTTGAACTTCTACATCCGACGCCGAAACCTACAAAATCTCACCTGATTGACCTCAAATTTTGCACACAAGTCATATTCCAACATAACAAACCAACTCCGACTTCCGGAATCGCATTCCGACCTTGATATCAAAACTTCCACTTCCAGCCGGATTTCTCAAAAACCTTCAAATTTCTATCTTTAGCCAAATGACTTCAAAATGATCCACGGACATCCAAATTCACTTCTGATCGCGCTCCCAATTCCAGAATCACCATACGGAGCTATTCCCAGACTCCATCCCAAACAGAGATCAGTAACTCTAAAATGCACTTCGAGCCCAAATCCATGAAATTCTTCTAAAATGATAACTTCCATAATATACGCCAAAACGCTCACAAGTTATCCAAAACCCAATCCGGACATACACCCAAGTCCGAAATCATCATATGAACCTGTAGGAACCTTCAAATCCTGATTCGGAGGTCGTTTACTCAAAATTCCAATCTTAGTTGATTTATCCAACTTAAGGCTTTTAAAATGAGAATTTTCTTTCCAAATCAATTCTTAACTTCTTGAAATTCAATTCCGACCACGTCCACAGGTCATAATACCTGAAACGAAGCTGCACACGACTTCAAACCGCTGAACGACGCGCTAGAGCTCAAAATGACCGGCCGGTTCGCTACATTCTCCCCCACTTAAGCCGACGTTCATCCTCGAACATTCCAAGAACTGCTCCAGAGTTACCTAAAATCACTATTTAACACCTCGAGCACCGGCCCGTGCTACCACAACCCAGTTGAGCACATTAGCTTGATCACACCTGAAGATTTCTTCTTTTATCCATACAATAAGCTCAGAATTCATTCACACACCTGAAATTTCCCTGCCAGGCCTAGTTCTAACATATAAACACCGTATCAACTACCACACGATATACCAGATCATAACTGCATACCCCTGCTGAATCGGCACCATGTACCGAATAACTCATCATCTGACCACAATGACACACTCCGAACCTTAATAGCCAAGGTCCACGAATCTGATGCTCCCAAGGCACCTCATAACAAATATACATACACCCTGCTATAATCCTGTTGATACCACCACAACAGAGGAAATGTGCAGAAATTTATACTCAACTGTAGAGTTAACAAATCCTTGAATACCTCATCTTGACTAGAATCATCACTTCATTATGAACCTGAATAATGGTATTTGTTCTTTAACATACACTTCACATAGCCTTATCGCACTGATCCCTGATCCGATCATCTCGTCTCACCCAGTACGAACTGCTCAGCCAACAAACCACCCCAACATTACCAACAGTCTCACATGATACCACATCGCCCCAATAGGCCATAAGTCGAACATGATAATAAGAAACGACTCAGGACAGAAGTATTCAGCTCATGCAACTAATATGAATTCTTACCAAAAAATAGGAAATAAAACACAAGAAACTAAATACATATTAACCCTTCTCATCATCACACTGTTGCGGCGTGCAACCCGATCCGAATAACATACCAGTGGTGGCGTGCTACCCGATCCCATCATAAAACTCGCATAAAGAAATATACACGGAGCTTAATCGCTCGCTATTACAAATTACTGAATATCGATCACAAGCATGCTAAGTGCATAATACCGTCCTAGGGAGACTGATAAAGTCGTAGGCTACACAACTCAAGCATAACTGAGGTGCGATATATATATATACACACTCTGGATCTCAAGAGCTATCCTGCTCACATAACATCCCCACTATGCGAGACTTCAACACATAAGAAATTATCAAGTCGTTCACAACTCGCACGACACAATCACAATAACACATAAATTTGACAAAGACGGAACAACACCCGTTGTTCTAGTACCTTTCTATGAAAAGCGCTCTACAGAAAGGAACATGCCTGGCTCATACGAAGCCCATAATCATATTTAAATTCATTCCCAAACATCGAGCTACCTTGCTCGCACCAACTAAGCTAATAGCTTTTGCCTGGGTCAATATTAACCCACCCTCTCTCATAATACATGAGAACAACCATCTTCACTGAGACTAACACCCCATAATTCATAATCAACTGAACCGAAAGGCCTCCAGGCATAAATTCTCAATTAAGCAATATTGCACTTCTATATACTTATTCCAAATCTGAAATCCATCAAGTGACTACATGTCACACTTTATACAATTTTCCCGCGGTCATGCTTCTACAACCTTCCACACAAGCCAACAAGTCTTCCCATCCATAATACCGACCACACTAAGGCCGCAAAACACATCAAGAACCCATGACCAGGGTACAAAGCCTCTTTCACCGAATATGAATCTCAGGTGACATTGAAGATAACACCAGCTTACTCTAAACTTTCAAATCACTTGTCTTGATCTTCTGAGCTCATGATATCCTTAAAAACATCAGACCTAAATCCCGACTCTTACTCCCAGTTACATATTACTTCCCGCACCGAACATACCAACATGAGGTAGCACAAGAATTCCATCATAACTTCCGGATCACCAATAAGGTGAACACTTCATCATATAGAAACCTTTTTACTTGACTCAGTTCAGGAGTACCATCCCAACACACGAGTGAATTCCCATTATCACCCAATCATGCAAATCCTTAAGTAGTAGTCTATACCACCACAACCCTTCCGGGGTCCGCCTATAATTGATAGGCCATAGCACTCAAATTCTCCCACATGAGATCCGTTGTGACTGACGACAAGCCCCGCACACACCGGCAGAAACCACAAGCATAACTAAATCACATCAAATGAACCAATCACTACCGCAAATGTGCCATTTGAACCATGGCTAATCAATCTATCTTCTTTTAATCATCTTCAATAGCCTCAGTAATTATAGCAACTTCCTTCAACCAATAGCAAACTCAACCCTCACTCTTCCCGAGTGACCTTAATTCACAAGACTATGCTGGCCAAATCCCGCAACCCGTCTCATACCATTCTGATAACCTTTTCTTCAATCCGGAGTCTATTTTTTGCACCCGTCCAATATTATCTTGCATGCTGAAACATAACATAGAACATCCCAACCATCCTCATTTTCTAAGAAATTACTCTACAAAAGCTTGATTCTCGATTATACTGCTGCCTGAAATCCTTAAACGCCGCATTCTTAACTTTTGAACTCACTAGGACCGCTACCGAGAGTCACCCACTCTAACTGGCCCTGAATACAATCAACTCCAATGCTCTCCTAGCACATGAACATCTTTTTCAATGAAACACGTGACTGAGTCACTAACCTTACAACTTGCCCATGCCTAAAGCGTAAATTTCTGAGTCTTCCAAAGCCTAACCTTGATCCGACAGGGACAACTTTTGCACATATTCATCAAATCCCACGCACAATTACCATTTCACTCCTTTTTCCTTAGCTGAAATAACTTGCCAACACGCCGACAATCCGCGAATCTATACGAAGACAACCCTACATCCCAACTGCATATGGTGGGACTCCCCCACTTAGCCCGAAGCTACTCCTTGCACCACTCTAGACCCTAATGAGATCCTTTCTCCTTTGATAACACGATCTTGCTCAACCCATCCGTCCAATTCTTCCAAATTCTGTTGCTAGCGCTCCCTAAATACTCAGATCCTCTAGCATCCTTCACACATTCTACCTCCTACCGACTAGCCACTAGAACTCCTCACCGAGACCTGCCAACCATGCCACCGCTAACCTATTCACAGGAGATAACCCACCTGCAGAAATTCCATGCGGACACCTTCCAACGATGCTGAAATGCATTCTCTCTGCAACTTCAATACCCATCCTACACCCTGCTTCATTTACTAACTTTACCAGTCCGTCCGCTCTTTATGGACATCCATTAAATGCGCGACAATATCTTCAAATTCCAAGCTATGTTGCCGCTCCACCACTTTGCGACTGCTCGACTTTGCTTCTTACACCTGGCCTCCTAGAAATGGAACCACCACCTAGCCTCACTTCATGATCATTCTCTGTAGCTCTCACACCAGCAGATCACCATGACTCCAAGCACTTCGAAGATCATCCTTCTCTAGCTGCCTTCATTATCAACACTTATCCGGTACTGAACCACCGCACCTCACTTGAAGACACCAAGTCTTACTACTTTATCAATCCCAACCGGGCCATTTATACCCCAAATGCCCTTCCTCTGACGACACAAAAGCACTGAAATCTCGAAATCAAACTCTGAGAAGACCTCCCTTCAAACCATTCATCTCTCCCAACATACGGGCAAACGTTCTATCATCATATCGACACCGTGCGACAATTAATTGCAAACATCATCACTACCCGAGCACAGCCTTAAGGCTTCCGGAAACGCAGCTACTGAGCTGAAACAACATATTACCCTTTTACAGGGCCATAACAAAAACCACGACCAATTACACATGGAAGCATCTCAAATTAAATTCGTAGCACCATTTCCATTCCTCAAATCCCTGATCCATAGCAAGCGCTTCGCGACGCGTAAGATTGAGTAGGAATGAACATAGGCATAAGCCTCAAAGGAATCAACTCGCGCGATGAAGAATCAAGAAGGGAAGTACTCGTAACAGCCCTGCAGCCTCTCGATGATAAGTACAGATGTCTCCGTACCGATCCGCAAGACTTTACTAGGCTTGCTCATGACTCGTGAGACCTACGAGACCCTAGTGCTCTGATACCATGTTGCCACGTCCCAAAATCCTTAAGGTCGTGATGGCGCCGGACATCAATGTCAGGCAAGCCAAATCATTAATTAATTGAAATAACTTTCCGGTTTTAACATTTATGAAAACATTTCCGTTCACTTTATTACATGATCAAATAAAAGTTTGTTAATTAAAAAACAGTGATCTAAAGATTTCACTTAAGCAATTATATACCAATCCATATCCCAGAACCCGGTGTTACAAGTACATGAGCAATTTCTAATTGAGCAACTGGACAAGGAAATTTAAATGAAACAAATACAGTACGAAGGAGACTCTGTCAGCTGCGGATCGCCTCTAGATGATGTAGCTCGCCTAAGTCTCCGAATCCTCCACATTGCTATGAAAGTACCTGTGCAATAAAATGCACAACAAGTGTAGCATGAGTACAAAAACAACATGTAATCAGTAAGTCGCCCGCCTAACCTCAAAGAGGTAGTGACGAGAGGTCAAATTAGACACTTACTAAAGGTCCATTTAAGATATTTAAGAGTGACACTAAGCATGGTTTTAGCATATGCAATTTATAAAACAAGATTTAATATCTTTCAACTCCATTCACGTTTAACACTTTATATCTTCATCATATTAACAATTTACCAACAAGGTGATTTAATCAAATAATAATAATTCGACCGGAAGGAACAACTTCTTCCAAAACTCTTTTTAATAACTTTAGATCTCTGTCATTTCAATTGATAACTTAATATTTCAGGCCAGTAATTAGGCGAAAATCATAGCAACTACGCAGCAAATATCATGCGCAAGCAATGCCGAGGGTCAAACGGCACGGACCAACAATAATAAAATATGCACTTCCAAGGGTCGAACGGCTCGAACCATAGATGCATCTATCTACCCTGCTCGCGAATCGATCATGTGACGCAATTAAAATAATACGGCTAGCCTGCTCGCGAATCATACCTGCGACTCAAGTGCTCATATGAATACATACACAAATACAGGGTCTTCCTGCTCGCGAATCACTCAAGTGACTCAGGCACCCAAACTTACACATATCCACATAATAAATCTGTATTTTATCAAGAAAACAATTTTTCTCATGAAAGTTGTAAAATCCTTATTAAAAGAAACATTAAATATAGGTTTTGAAATATTTGTTTTTGAAACTCATTTGTCAAGTTTAGTGATACTCCATGATACAACCCAGTCCAGGTACACATATATCCACATCGGAACCAATTCTCTTTCTAGAAGGTTAACTATATGAACTCTAGCTTTCTTTTAGACATTCAATTACATTTTCGGTCATATTAGCAATTTAATATTACAAGCAGGGTTATGGGTACATAGACAAAGCATGCTAGTAGGTCCTAGGCTACCCGGACATGGCATAATAGTAGCTACGCATGGAATCCCGTCACCTCATGAGTACGTAATCCCCGAAGATAATAGCATGTATTGAATTAATTCACCTAGGGGGACGATTCACCCTCACAAAGTTAGAAAGGAGACTTACCTCGCTCCGAGATGCCCACATCGGCTTTCAAGCCCCTCCGATGACTCCAACGGACGCACAACGCCGAAACTACCACATAATGGCAAAGAAATGAAAATTCATCCTAATACTTACAAAAAATTCAGATTATATTTTTTTTCCAACCCCGCTCGAAGAAATGACCAAAATACCCTCGATCCCACGTGCCCGGAAATATAAAATTCTTGAAGATACTTGCTAACCATAGATCAACTAGTTCAATCATGCAATTTTCTCTACATTCCATACTCAAATTCGTGGCTAAATTCCAAATTTACATCTCCTAGGTTTTTCTTCAAAAAACCCAATTTCCCATATTAAATTATGCATCAATCTTGTATTTAAGCTTCGAAACGAGTAGAAACAACTTACCTCTGATCCCTGATGAAATCTCCCTTGAAAAGCGTCTCCAAAATCGCCTCAACCAAATGAAAAATGAGAGAGAAATGGTACAAACCCGATTTTAAAATATTCTGCCCAGGCATCCCTTCACACCTGCTGTCCAATAGCCGTTCCTACGGCTCCGCACATGCGAAAATTCCATCGCAGGTGCGACTCTGACTCAACCTAGCCTTTCTCACTTCTGCGGTCCATTATCCGCACTTACGCTTCCGCAGGTGCGATCTATCTTCCGCACCTGCGGCCTGCTCAACTCCAGCCCAGAACTCGCACTTGCGGTGCCCTTAGCCGCACCTGTTGCTCTGCACCTACGGTCAAAGCCTTGCAGGTGTGGTCACACCAGATGACATAACCTTTAGCCTTCTTCAACTTCAAACATCGATCCGTTAGTTACCCGGAACCCACTCGGGGCCGCTGAGACCCTGTCCAATCACACCAAGTTGTCCCAAAACATGACACGGACTTTCTTGAGCCCTCAAATCACATCAAACAATGTCAAAATCACGAATCGCACACAAATCCAATTCCTTAAGAACTTAGAAGTTCGAACGTCTACATCCGACGCCGAAACCTATCAAATCACACCCGATAGACCTCAAATTTTGCACACAAGTCATATTAAACATTACAAACCTGCTCCAACTTCCGGAATCGCATTCCGACCTCGATATCAAAACTTCCACTTCCGGTTGGATTTCTCAAAAACCTTGAAATTTCTATCTTTAGCCAAATGACTTCAAAATGACCCACGGACATCCAAATTCACTTCCGATTGCACTCCCAATTCCAGAATCACCATATAGAGCTATTCCTAGACTCAGAATCCCAAACGGACATCAATAACTCTAAAATGCACTTCGAGCCCAAATCTATGAAATTGTTCTAAAATGCTAACTTCCATAATATACGTTGAAACGCTCCCAGATTATCCAAAACCCGATCCAGACATACACCCAAGTCTTAAATCATTATACGAACATGCAGGAACCTTCAAATCCTGATTCACAGGTCGTTTACTTAAAATTTCAATCTTAGTTGATTTCTCCAACTTAAGGCTTCTGAAATGAGAATTTTCTTTCCAAATCAATTCTAAACTTCCTGAAATTCAATTCCGACAACGCCCACGGGTCATAATAACTAAAACGAATCTTGTCACAACTTCAAACTGCTAAACAACGCGCTAGATCTCAAAATGACCGATCGGGTCGTTACAATATGTGTATGATACTTTTCACCAATCCTGCAAACCTGTTCTTTCCTTTACTCTGCTAATGTATGACTGCTTATGCACTAAGTGTTGAACCTGTTTCTTTGAACTTTTGCTAAGTTTGTTCTTAAACTCTAAGGCCTGCTCGATTGTCTACTCTATATGCTCAACTTGACTATGTCCATATCCCTCAGTTTTTGTCTCTCAACCTTGGTTCACTATCCCTCACTTGTAACCTGGGCTCTCTTGAGTTCTCATTCTTAGCCGGCTGAAAGCCAAGGGTAACTAGGCTCTATTATTGATTTTCCTAGTGTGAGCACTGCTCGGGGTTCATTTGAGGCCCTTGTGAACTTTGACACACTAAGACTTGGATCCTTAGTCATTCTCTATATCTTAAACTACCCCTATTCATCCATTTCCCTCCTATTATATGTTGTACATCTGACTTGGTTGATTTAAATGGAGCGATACTTGTCAAAATAGTCAAATAAATTGACTTTGGGCTTCTTTATGGATTCTAGGGTCGTATGTTGAATATGGATCTTTTCTTAAAGGCTTGGGCATGATATATGAGACTTACTGAATTCCCAGACAGTACTGGGTATTTCATTTGGGCCAGTTGTAGACTTATTTTCATCGTTTGTATAACATTTTGATCTTATTCATTATTGGGCCTGTAATAACTTTGTATAAACGATCAGGGTATTAGTAAAATTGGATATGGGTAGATTTTAATATTTGCATGAAAAAATGGGTAGACAATATGCCTATAGGACTTGGTGTTTTAACCATATGTGTTATTCAATCACTATGTGCACTATAGAAATAATACCATTAGGGGAAGCACACACACACACTGCCTGTTAGCAAACATAAATAAAAAAAATGTTGCATCTATGTTTACTGCTATGTGCTATTAGAAAACCTACCTATAGGAACCAATGTCACTGATTTTTCTTTCAATTCACATCATTCATTATAAATCATGCTGATAAGATTCCAATTATTCTACTTGGCGATGTTCACCTAGAAAATATGACTAATGGATCAAGATATGACAATAAAATAAGATCTAATATTATGCGTTAGAGATTCTGCCTATAGGGAATAATTTCTCGCCATGATCGGTTAATGATAAACCACTCAAACACTGTTTCATGTACGCTAATGTTGGAGAGCATGAATAATTCTGGGATTTCTCCCAGCAGATTTTTTTTACACTCGACTGTGTAGATAACTTAGGCACAACACATATAGTGTTAATAACTTAAGACACGCGATTTCCATAACCAGTTTGTAACAACTGTATAATCCTGTCTATGAGCAATATCTTGCATATGAAACTGCACGCATATTTTGATTCAACGACATGTCTATAGGGCTTAAGGTTCTGAATTCTGAAATCTCCTAACTTGAATATTTGTTTGCGTGCATCTGCTTTCTAAGTATGGAGGTTAATGTGAGCCTCTAACTACCTTTACATGAAGTCTTATGTGTTTTGTCTTTTGCTTAGCTTTTCATATTTGAGAAACCTAGATAAGGCCTAGTACCATCCAAATAGAGGTCCAAAACCTCCTGGACCATAGGTATGGGATGGGTAGTGCACGCGTAGGGTACGACTTAGAATTGAATTAGAGCGCTTTTAGGTAAACAACTTTAACATAGTAATCGGGTAGCAGGAGATTATAGTCTGTGCCCACTGAATAATATGAGTATCACCTTACCCCAAAGGAGTTACGAACTATTATGTATGTTGCACGGGGTGATCATTTAGGCAAGAAAACTTAGGACCCCCCTTTTTATTTTCTTTCTTTCTAGTAGAACTAAAATAGTTGTACATTTGCATTTAGATCTTTGTAATAAAATTCTTAGATTTTTGTACTTTCTTGCTTATTTGATCACGTAGCCTAATGCACATAATTTAAGTTCGGCCGAGACCCACAGTTATGGACCTTGATGAGTGCCTAACACCTTCTCTTTAAGGTAATTTGAGCCCTTACTCGATCTTTGGTGGCGTTGACCAGTTAAATCTGAGTCATTTGCAAATAGGTGCTCTAACACACCTTAAAAATCGTTAGGTGGAGACTCTCCTCTTTTAATACCCATTTAAAAGAGTTACCACATGTCGAAACTCGATTTCGCGAGAAAAAGGGGCACGACAAACACTACTTTTGCAATTTCAGCAGCTACTGGTTTTGGCTCTCCAGACCACTCTAACCTGCTCAAATCACCTCCAAAAATTCTAAAACTTGGAAGATTAGTCAAAATAATATTCTAAACTATTCTAAAAAAGAAAATTTCAAAAATGACTAAACATTTTAAAAAGCGATGGGTTACCTCCCACCAAGTGCCACATTTAACGTCGTGGCATGACACAAATCAACTTTATCACTTTTCTCGCCACTTGGACGATATGAACTGGGCACTTACTTGGAATCAAGTTTGTGACCACGAGCGGTGGGGGTGATAAGTAGATGATCAAGCCAAACTTTAATTTCTCCATTTTGCGTTTCTTATCTTTCGTGTGAGGAGTGTCATTTTGTCTTCTTGTTCCCTCAAATTGTAAGATGTATGGACTTTGACTTTATTTCTCGAAATCCCTCATTGATTTGTGTAGTTCAATTCTCATATCACCACACAATTCCATTGTTGAAAAATGCTTGAAATGTGAAATCAAACCTCCAAATTGCAATTCTCCTCGGATTTTGACATCCCCTTTTTCCCCCGGACTAGAGTCAATCTCAACCATATTTTCAATTACATCGGTTGACTCTAATTCCATATTTTTCTTGGAATCACTAACAAGCATGGATTCAGTTGCAGGATATTCAATTCTTGATTCATCAAATAAAGCTCACTTTTTTTCTCGGAGTTTGACTCTTCTTGACCTCTTTCCACACTTTCAAATTGATGGGCATAATTAGCCTCAATCAATGATTTCATTTGATCTTCCAAAGTGCGGATAGTTTCATAATTTCGATGTAGTGCTTGTTTTAAGTCCTCGAGTGCCAATCTTTGCTTCTCCTCATTTTATAATGGCCTCCAACATGAGCATCATTTTCTCATTTGAGTATTTGAGCGTTCTTCTTGGTTTTGATAAAGTGCCAAGGGAGGATTTTCGACTTCTACATCTAAGGATGGTTTTTGACTATCATTTACTTCCGAGGTTTTTTGGACCTCTAAAGCGTCAAGAATTTCTTCCATTTGTGCGTTCAACCTTTCAAACACCAAATCATTTTGGAGGCTATATTCCAAAAGCTCCTCCAAGCAATTTTTCTCTTTGTTTCCTCCTTCAAGTAGGAATTCTAACATGAGTTTGAACTCTCCATTTTTACCATGCTCAATTTCTTCCACTTCAATATCCCTAAAATTTTCATCACAAAAGGTAGAACCATCATAGTTGGGGCTTTGGGAAGGGAAGGACAAGTAAGCACAATTATTCCAATGACCATTTTCACGACCACACTTATCACAAATACTCCACTCATGGGTTTGAGATTGTGCGCACAATCCGCCTCTGTAAGAATTTAAATAATATTGCCACGAGTGTGGTCCTCCACAATGAGGACAAGGGTCATCAAAGTATGAACAACTACCATTTGACCAATTTTCATTATATGATGCCATTTTTCAAAAACTAAGAAAAGAAACAAGAAACAAACAAGAAGAGAAACAAATATAAGAAAATAATTACACAAATATTCACAAGTTTGGACCAAAGCACTTACACTTTGTAATGACTCGACCGGTCGTTTTGAGCTCTAGCGCGTCGTTCAGCGGTTTGAAGTCATGAGTAGCTCGATTTCAGGTATTATGACCCATAGGCATGGTCGGAGTTGAATTTCGAGAAGTTCGGAGTCAAATAGGAAAGAAAAATTTCATTTCAGAAGACTTAAGATGGAGAAATGGACTAAGATTGGAATTTTGAGTAAACGACCTCTGAATCAGAATTTGAGGGTTCTTGCATGTTCGTATGATGATTTCGGACTTGGGCGTATGTCCTCCTAAGATTTTGGATAGCCCGGGAGCGTTTCAGCGTATATTGTGGAAGTCGGTATTTTGAAGAAAATTTCCTAAGTTTAACTTGAAGTGTATTTCAGTGTTATTGATTTTTGTTTGGGACTCCGAGTCCGGGAATAACTTCGTATGGTGATTCTGGAATTGGGAGCACGATCAGAAGTAAATTCGGATGTCTGTAGGTCATTTTGAAGTCATTCTGCTAAAGAAATTTGAAAGTTTTTGAGAAATCCGACCGGAAGTGGAAATTTTGATATCGGGGTCAGAATATGATTCTGAAAGTTGGAGCAGGTTCGTAATGTTGAATGTGACTTGTGTGCAAAATTTGAGGTCAATCAGATGTGATTTGATAGGTTTCGGCAGCGAATATAGAAGTTTGAAGTTCTAAGTTCATTATGCTTGAATCGGGCTGCGATTCGTGATTTCGATGTTGTTTGATGTGATTTTAAGGCTCGACTAACTTTGAATGAGGTATTGGGGCTGGTTGGTAGTTTTGGTTGAGGTCCCAGGGGCCTCGGGCGTGTTTCGGATGCTCAACGGGTCGATTCTTGCCTTGTGAGGATTGCTGGTTTTCTGGTGTGAGTGCAGCAGGTTTTTACTCTATGCGATCGCGTGAGTGGGTATGCGATCGTATAAAAGGATTGAAGGCTGATGGGATTTGGCCTATGCGATTGCGTGGCAGTGTATGCGATCTCATAGAGGAAGATTTGGAGGCCCTGGGGATTTGCATATGCGATCGCATAGAGGTAATTTGTGAAGGCTGCTGGGTTGGCCTATGCGATCGCAGGGTCTTGTATGCGATCGCATAGAGGAAATTTTGGGGGCTCTTGAGATTGGCTTATGCGATTGCATGAAGGGGAGTGCGATCACATAGAAGGGGGTCGTCTGGGCAGAATGTTTTATAACCGTGATTTTCGGCCATTTCCTCACTATTTCATCTTGGCATGGCGATTTTGGGAGGCTTCAAAGGGGGATTTTCATCATGCATTACAAGGTAAGTGAATTCCTCCCATTTTAAAGTCAAATACAAGATTATATGCATGGATTAGACATGGAAATTAATAGGAGAATTGGGATTTTTGAGGAAAGACCTAGAAATGTTATTTTGTATTTCTACGACAAATTTGAGCATGGAATTTAGAGTAAATTGTATATTTGAGTTAGTAAGGCTATGGGTAGAATATATCTTCGAGAAATTTCGGATTTCGGGTACGTGGGCCTGAGGGCATTTTGGTTAATTCACTGAGCGGGGTTGGGAAATTATACAATTTGGAATTGTTGCAAATATTAGAGTATATTTTCATTGGTTTGCCGTTACTTGGATAGTTTTGGGGCGTTGTGCGTCCATTGGTGTCGTCGGAAGGGCTTGGAAGCCGGTTATGGAACTTCGGAGCGAGGTAAGTCTCCTTTCCAACTTTGTGAGGGGGAATTGTCCCCCTAGGTGAACTAATTAAGTATGTGCTACTATCTGCGGGGGCTACGTACGCATGAGGTGACGGGGGTCCGTGCGTAGCTACTATTATGCCATGTCCGGGTAGTCTAGGACCAACTAGCATGCCTTACCTGTTGTACCTGTGATTTTTCTTGTAATATCAGACTGCTAATATAATCGAAATAGTAATTGAATATCTAAAGAAGACTAGAGTTCATTTTCTTAATCATCTAGAAAGAGAATTGATTTCCTCCGTGGGGAAATTGTATTCCGCATAAGGTTATATTATTAAATATTATAAAACTTGGCAAATGAATTTCGAGAAAGGATTTAAATACTATTTTGTTATTTTAAAAGAGAAATCTGTCATTTACATGAGTATTTGTTTTCCCGACGTAGTCAGGGTGGACTGTTGATTGTGCATGACTGCATGTGACCGCTTCGCAATTTACATTCCGCGAGCGGAGTTTTATTTCCCCCACTCTCATGGGATCGGGCGGTACACCATGGCGGGTTGAAAGATGCACTTATGGTTTGGGCCGTTCGACCTCAGCAGTGCGTAGATATGATTATTTTATGGCAAGAATGCACTTATGATTCGGGCCGTTAGACCCTCGATAGTGTATAGATATGATTATTTTGTGGCAAAGATGCACTTATGGTTTGGGCTGTTCGACCCTCCGCAGTGCACATATATGACTATTATGATGGCTCAGGCCGGTTGTCCTTATCCCGTATGCGCATGCTAAATTGTGAATGATTTCATGGACTGTTTATTTAAGATTTTTTGGGGGAAAATGAAGAAGTAACTGTTTATTTAAGATATTTGGGGGAAAAGAAGTAGTAATTGTTTATTTACTTTAGACATTTATTTGAGTTACAGTTATCTTTAATGTTTACTGTATTTATCATCCTCGTATGCTTATTACTTATATCATATTGTGTTAAATTAATTTGTTGGACCTTAGTGAGTGTCTAATTCGACCCCTCGTCACTACCTCTCTGAGGTTAGGCGGGCGACTTACTGAGTACACATTGTTTTCGTACTCATGCTACACTTGTTGTGCATTTTATTGCACAGGTACTTTCACAGCGATGTGGCTGGTTTGGAGACTTAGGCGAGCTACATCATCCGGAGGCGATCCGCAGCTGACAGAGTCTCCCTCGTATTGTATTCCTTTCGTTTTAAATTTCATTGTCCAATTTGTATCTTGGACAAGCTTTGTAATGATTGTATAATTTCTTAGAAATTGCTCATGCACTTGTGACACCGGGTTCTGGGATGTGTTGGGATATATTTGCTAAAATGGAATATTTAAACCATTGTATTTACTTAACAGATTTTATTTAGTTATTGTATAATAAAGTGAAAGGTAATGATTTTCATAAATGCTAAAACAGGAAAATTTAACTTAACTATTCAATGATTGGCTTGCCTGACAATGATGTCCGGCACCATCACGACCTTATGGATTTTGGGTCGTGACACACTTATTTATCAAACAACCTAAATACGCCAAATTGTTCCTCGGAAACGGCGCCAATTTTGATGACGTCCAAATCCACTACTAAAAAGTAAATGGACACGGTCGCATGCAATATATTTTACCCAACTATGAGTCATGGTCGAATCCCACAGAGAATAGTATGTAGGCGATTAGGAAATTTAAGAGAATTATCACTTATCATGCAATGCCAAACACTTACAATTGTTGTTGAGAAAATATTTATAACTAATTGCGAAAATGTAAACTAACATAGAAAGAAAGTAAAATGATCAATGGCTACAAGTATAGATGCATTGGGAATTACACTCAAGTAAAGATCCAATGTATTTCACGATTTAACAAATATGAGCGAGTTTATGTTAATAAGCGTAGGGTAATAATTGTATATTAGCTTCTTCCGAAGACTAACAAGACATCTTAATTGAATTATTCCTAAAACATTAATCACATCCGAATATGGCTACAAGTAGTTCAATCCTATCCCTAGGTAGAATCTATAAAATAAGGGCTAAAGCCTCAAGTTCTTGTTAATTAATCTTTCCCAAACCCAAGTAATCTTTCCCTTTAATTTGAAGTTAATGGGCGAGTCCTAGGGTTAGCTAATCCCTTTGGAAACATTAAAGAACAAGAATAATTAAAGAAACCATTACTTACTTTATAATAAATAAAAATCGTTCAATACATCAGCACAACAAGATATTTAATCCACACTTTAAATATGCATATTTCCATAAACAAGATTCAAGTGATGGAAAAAATACTACACACTTAAATATTTGATAAAAAGCATGAAAATGAAAAAATGAACATAAATGAGTAAGAAATTCTCAACCAAAAGCTTCAAATCCTCAAGACCCAAATGTGTGTGCAATAACCCTAACTTCAAAAACTTGTTCTCTCTAGTCTAAGGAATGAGAATAATCCAAAGATCTGCCAAAGATATATTGCAAATGAGCTAGGTCATGTATTAAATGGTTTGGGACCAAAAAATGTCGAAATTATAGAACTACCCAAAACTAAAGCGCGATTTTCGCATTTGTGAATGACCCTCGCATTTGCAATAAAGACTTCACATTAGCGAGGATTGAATGTCTGGTTTGACTTCGCATTTGCGAATCCCTTTTTTACATTTGCGAACTCTGCTTTACTGGGCTTACTTCGCAATTGCGTTTGGTTACTCGCAATTCCCAACTCTGCTATCTTCACATTTCCCACAAATGTTTCACTATTGCGACACCTAAGGATATTTTCCATATTTTCTTCTTTTCAACTTATTTTTGACTCATTTTCACTTGGTTTCTTCATGATCACTTCTAATTCACCTAGAACCTTTACATAGAAGGAAACAACATTAAACACATGATTTTATCAACCAAACATAGCAAATATCTAAGATTAAAGACGAGATAAGTTGCTAAGATGCCATTTTATCAATTCGTACTGCTTAGAAAGAAAAATAACTTCTAATGGACATCAGAGTACCATCAGAATTTGAGGGATTTGAAAAGGTACTTTCGAAACCCTCCATTTCTCTCAAAACAAAAATAATATGAAACGTTGATAATTTACCTCGCGGTCTCAGAAATTGCAGTAAGTGCGATTTTGATCCGAGAGGATGAAGGTACGCAATCTCCCATTTATTATGTTAGAAAAAAATTAACAGGACTAGATATTCTCTACCCACATTTGGAGAAACTGGACTTAGTTCTCGTAGTTTCCGCTCGAAAGCTGAGGCCCTATTTCCAAAACCACGTGATAGCTGCGGTGACTACTTTCCCTTTGCGAAACATTCTCCATAAAACCCCAACTCTCGGGAAGATTGGCAAAATTGTAAATCAAAATGAGTGAATTCAACATACAATATAAATCAGGGACTGCAATTAAGTCACAAGTCTTGGCCGACTTTGTGGCCAATTTCAGGCCGGGATTATTGCCTCTGGCAACCAAAAAGGAAGTAATAGTGTCAGAACTGCAATCGGAGGTTTGGACCTTATACACAAACGGATCTTCCAACATGAAATAATTCGGGCTCGGAATAGTCCTAATCACGCCTTCAGTGGAAACAATAAGGCAAGCCATTAGAACAGTTCATTTAACTAACAATGAAGCAGAGATGAAGCTTTGATTGCAGGACTTGAATTAGACCGGGAACTTGAGTCTGAGGTCATCGAAATCAAATGTAACTCGCAATTGGTGGTAATTAGGTGTATGGGATCTTTGACACCAAAGAAGAACGCATGAAACAATAGGTTATAAAGGTCCAGGCCCTGTTGGTGCGATTGTGGGTGTGGTAAATTACTCATATCTCAAGGGAGGATAACGCAGAAGGAGATGCATTGGCTAACTTAGTATTATCGATGGAAATAAAGAGATCGGAGTCCGGGACTAATTTGGTCCGGTACTAGAGAAATGAAATCATCAACTATCTCGAGCACGTGAAGTTACTCGAAGACCCCAAAGCTTCACAGGAAATACCCTCCAAAGCGGCATGATATAGCTTCAAAAAAGGACAATTGTATAGAAAATATTTCCAAGGCCCGCTAGCTCAACGCTTAGGGGCATCCGAAGCTAACTATGTCATGAGAGAGGTCCACAAAGGGATATACAACAATCACTCGGGCGCAAATTCCCTGGTGCTGAAGTTGGTAACGGCAGGATATTACTAGCCCCGCATGGAGTAAGAAACCAAAGATTTCATTCGAAAATGTTATAAGTGACAATGCTACGCACCACTGGTGCATCAACCGAAAAAACCCTTACATTGGGTTTTGTCCTTGTGGCCGTTCATGAAGTGGGGGATGGACATGGTCAGACCGCTGCCACCGGCTCCCGGAAAGGTAAGGTTTCTTTTCATATTGATTGACTATTTTTCTATATGGATGGAAGCAGGTCCTTAGCAGAAGATCGGAGAACGCGAAGTGGTCATTTTCTTGTGGGAAAATATAATTTGCAAGTTTGGAATACCAAAAGAGATAGAATTTGACAACGGGCCGCAGTTCATCGGTGTAAAAGTTACGAAGTTCCTCGAAGATTTGAAAATAGAGAGGTTCACATCATCACCCTATCATCCGAGCACAAATGGTCAAGTGGAGTCAATGGAGAATGTAATTATTCAAAACCTCAAGAAAAGGTTGGAAGTGGCTAAAGTCAATATTCCCCAAGAATTACCTGGGGTTCTATGGGCCTACCAAACAAAAGTCAATTCGAGCAAAGAAGAAACCCTTTTTCCCTTGTGTACGATGCAGAAGCTCTAATCCTGGTGGAAGTAGGGGAACACACCTTGAGATATTTCCAGGAAGATGAAGAATAGAACAACGAAGCAATGTTAATCAACTTAGAGTTGCTCGAGGAATGGAGGGACTTGGCACACATAAGAATGACAGCTCAAAAGCAGAGAATGGAGCGGTATTATAATCGAAGAACCAACCTCCATTATTTCAATGTAGGAGATTTGGTTCTGAGGAAAGTAGCTCAAAATAATCGGGAGCTCAATACGGGGAAGTTGGGTCCAATGTGGGAAGGTCCCTACCGGATTTTAGCTATCACCGGGAAAGGTTCATACGAGTTGGAGAACCAGAATGGATACATGTTTCCCAACAATTGGAACGTGGCGCATCTCAATAGATATTATTGCTGATGAACATTATCCAATCTTAAAGTATGTGCTGCACTCTTTTTCTTTTCGTTCAGTTTTTGTCCCAATTGGATTTTTCTTGCAAGGTTTTTAACGGGGTAGCGACATAAAGCATACTAAGAAGAAAACAACAATAAGACCTTTAATAGCAAGGTAAACAAGAAAGTTTCCACTCGGTAATATTTTGCTCTATAGCAAATTCCAACTAGGAAGTTATGTTTGCTATTGACAAAAGGTTACCCAACCGTTCACGAGCACATGCCACTCGAGGGTTGTTAGATAATCTTTTTCTTGATAGCATAGATTCCTAAGGGGAATTAAGGTGTGTTACCGAGTTAAGGATTATCTAACAATTCATTGGTTGAAGCTTTGAAAGTACAAAAATTCTAGTGTTCTAATTCGTATTCTTCGCATTCGAACACTGGGGGGGATGATATGAGAATACGACAATAATGACTGCCACATCGACCGGGAAACGAAAAACCAGAAACGTAATTGCACGAACAGCACCGGGACTGCGCAATCAGCCCCGTAGAAACAAGTTGTACAAGATAGCCACAAGTAATGGCAAATTATTTTAAGCACAACAAATTCTTGTGTACTTTTGAAAATAGAAGGAAATAAATGAAATGAATCTTTTTTTTTTAATCGTTTTTCTTGCCTGAACGATGAACTAGCTTTGTCATTTGAAAGTTAAAAAAGTACTTCAAATGCTAGTACCGCAATGGATAGGAGACGTCCTCTTTTGTCACGACCCAATTTCATATCAGGCCGTATTGGTGTCCAGTACCGTTGCTAGACAAGCCAACAATGAATAACTTAATGATTCCCATTTTAAAGAATTTCCCATGTAGTGATTTTTCTTTTATTTAAAATAATTAATGAAAACCGATTTAAATCAATAAATGAAAACAGTTAGAAACATTTATAACCGTAGAACAGAACCCAAAAAATCACAAGTCTACTGCTACGTGCCAAGATCTAGTGTCACAAGTATAGGGCAACTTAGCAGAATATACGAAAGATGTCTATCCTACTGTCTGAAAAAAAGAATAGACAAAAACAAAATAAAAAAGAGACTCTAGCATGGTGTTGAACGGCTCAGAAGGGCAGCTCACCATGGAATCTCGGACCCAGATCAAGAATGCGCGCCAGATGGATATCCAGATGCGCCTGCCTCAGATCCTGCATGGATAAGTGCAGAAGTATAGCGTGAGTATATAAAATAATATGTATCCAGTAAGTATCCAACCTAACGTCGAAGAAGTAGTGACGAGGGGTCGACTTGACACTTACTTAGGCTAATGATAATAAATCTAAATTATAACTAAGCATGGATTAGAGTAAATATAATAAAAATCAACATCAAGAGATGGTAAATATCTTTTTTTTCACAATTATTGATCCCAAATTTATCCTCCATTAAACATTGGAGCAATATCAGTTATGAGTATAAATTCCCAAAACATTTCATGCTCAAATAATGCAGAGGTCGTACGGCCCGAACCAACATAACAATATTTAAAATGTGCATTGCCGAGGGTCAAACGACGCAAATCAAAGATCCATCTATTTAATAGGTCGAGGCACTCGACCCGCTCCAAAAATGTAAAACACTTAACAAAACACAAGTTTTTCAATAACAGTCAAGTGTTCATTCATAACCTTAAATAAGTGAAACTTATCCCTGTTGCTATTCCCTTAATATTTTGGGAATTATGGTTTTTAAGCAATCCAATTGACAAGTAAAGGAGAAATTATTTCAAGTAGGGCATAATGGGGTCCTAGACTACCTGAATTTTAGCATACATAATAGCTACACACAGACTCTCGTCAATTCGTACGTATGTAGCCCCCATAAATAGTCACATATATTATTTAATTCCCCTATGAGGAAAGTTTCCCTTTTAAATGGTTAGAAAGGATACTTATCTCGTGTCAAAGCCCACTTCCATATTCAAGTACGTGCTCAAACCTCCAAATTTGGTGCCAAATGACTCGAAACTAGTCAAACATTATATAAATTAATCAATTTATTCTCAAAAGCTCATATCCCCACTATTCAAGTGATTACCCAACCCTGAATGAAAGATTCCAAATATTCACCCCCGGGTCCACATGCCCAGATTTCAAAATTTTCTAAGAAAGTTGTTACCCATAAACTTTGGAACATAAATATGTGATTTTCACTCAGTTCCATAGTCATTTTCGTAGTAAAATCCCATTTTTCATCTAAACCCATGATTTCTACAAATTTTCATGTTAAAATCTACACATAATCTATGTATTAAACTCAAATTAAGTAGAAATTACATACCTCACAAAGCTAGGTCGAAATTCCCTCCTTAAAAGCTCTCAAATCGCCCAAGAGTGCAATAAATGGCCCCAAAAATGCCTAAGTCCTGATTTTAAGTTCACTGTCCAACTGCCCCCTTCATTGCGAACGCGGAAGGGACCTCGCGTTCGCGAAGGCAAACAGTTCTGGAGGCTGAACACGACTCATCACGAATGCGACCAAGTCATCACGAACGTAGAGAACGCGAAAAACAAATAGCGTCCCAGGCCCAGCGCTGGATACTCTACACGAACGCGAGTCGCCTCACGCGAACGCGAAGGTCATAGATCCCAGACCTTCGCGAAAGCGGACCACCTATCGCAAACGCATAGCTCAAAATTCCCCAGCCCCCAATTCCTTCTACGCGAACGCGAGAGTCCTTCCGCGTTCGTCACGAAGAAAACCAGCACTTGAATTTTATGGTTTTTCACACTTAGCTCCTAGGCGTCCGAAACTCAGCCGAGCCCCTCATGACCCCGTCCAAAGGCACCAACAAGTCTGAAAATGTGATACAGACCTGCTCGAACTCTCGATACACAAAAATCAACAACTGAACTAAGAATCGCGCCCTAAAACCAAATTGAATCAAAACATGAACTTCATGTTTTCCAAATTGCTTCGAATGTGCCGAATCATGCTTAGGCTACTCGGAATGACACCAAATTTTCCATGCAAGTCTTAAATGACATTACAGAACTATTCTCGGTCCCAAATTCCTTTTGGACCTCGATAACATCAAAATCCGCTCCAAACCAAATTTAAAGAACTTCATGATTCTTCAAGAACCAACTTTTAATATAAGGTGCCAAAACGCTTTTGGGTCATCCAAAACCCCAACCGAGCATACTCCAAGTCCAAAATCATCATAAGAACCTATTGGAACCGTCAAATCCCGATTCCGAGGTCGTTTACTCAAAATGTTGACCAAAGCTAAAATTAGCCTCTTTAGGCCAACTTAAGGAACCAAGTGTTCCGATTTAAACCCGAACCCTTCCAAATCTCAAACTAACCATCCCCACAAGTCATAAAATAGTAAAAGCACATATGGGGAATCTTATTTAGGGGAGCAGGGTTCTAGAAAGCAAAATGACCGATCGAGTTGTTACATTCTCCACCTCTTAAAGAAATATTCGTCCTCGAACGGGTCTAGAATAATACCTGGAGTGCTGAACAAGTGAGGATATCTCCTCCGCATCTCCTACATGGACTCCCAAGTCGCCTCCTTGACCGGTTGGCCCCTCCACTGGACCTTTACCGCGGAAATTCTGTTGGATCTCAACTGGCGATCCTGCTTATAGACAATGGCAACTGGATCCTCTTCTTAACCTAGACTCTCATTTAACTGAATCGTGTTGAAGTCTAACACATGTGACAAGTTGGGATGATACCTCAGGAGCATCGACACGTGGAAAATCGAATGAAATCGGGATAGACTGGGAGGCAAAGAAAATCATAAGAAACCTCCTCAACTAGCCTCAACACCTCAAATGGGCCAATAAACCTTGGGCTCAACTTGCCTTTCTTCCCAAACCTCATGATTCCCTTTATCGACGAGACTTTCAAGAGAACCTTCTCGCCCACCATAAATGATAACTCACGCGTTTTCTGATTCGTGTAACTCTTCTGTCGGGACTATGTTGTGCAAAGTCGCTCCTGAATCAACTTTACCTTTTCCAAGGCATCCTTCACCAAATCAATCCCATACAACCTAGCCTCGTCGGGCTCAAACCACCCAATAGGAGAACGACATCGCCGACCATATAAAGCCTCAAATGGATCCATCTCGATGTTGTACTGGTAATTATTGTTGTAAGAAAACTCCGCCAACGGTAAGAATCGATCCCACTGCCCTCCAAAGTCAATCACACATGCTCTGAGAATGTCCTCCAATATCTGAACTATCAGCTCCGATTGCCTGTCGGTCTGTGGATGGAATGTTGTGCTGAGCTCTACCGGGGTCCCCAACTCACTCTATACGGCTCTCCAAAAATGCGAAGTAAACTGAGAACCTCTGTCTGAAATGATGGAAATAGGCACACCATGCAGCCGAACTATCTCCTGAATATAAATCTAGGCCAATCTATCCGAACAGTAAGTAGTCATCACAGGAATGAAGTGTGCCGACTTGGTCAATCTGCCTACAATGACCCAAGCTGCATCAAACTTCTGCAAAGTCCGCGGCAACCCAACTAGGAAGTCCATAGTGATGCACTCCCACTTCCACTCGGGTATAGTCATCTGCTGGAGTAGGCCTCCTGGCCTCTGGTGCTCATACTTGACATGCTGGCAATTTAGGCATCTAGCTACATACTCAACTATGTCTTTCTTCATCCACTTCCACCAATAATGCTGCTTCTGGTCATGATACATCTTCGTAGCAACCGGGTGAATGCAATACTGAGAACTGTGCGCCTTTTCTAGAATCCTCTCCCTCGGGCCATCGACATTAGGAACACATAAGCGACCTTAGAGTCGCAGAACACCATCCTGGACAATAGAAACCTCCTTGGCACAACCCTGTAGTATCGTCTCTCTGAGAACCAACAGGCGGAAATCATCAAATTGTCGAGCCTTGATCTGCTGCAATAGTGAATACGGGGCAACGATTGCAAGCAAGAACTCGGCTAGGCTCTGAAATATCCAACCTCGCAAGCCTGTTAGCCAAGGACTGAATGTCCAAGGCTATTGGCCTCTCCTCTGCTGAAATGAATGCCAAGCTACTCATACTCTCTGTGTTCCGGCTCAAGGAATCCGCGACTACATTCGCCTTGCCCGTATGATAAAATATTATGATGTCATAATCCTTTAGTAACTCAATCCATCGACGCTTCCTCAAATTGAGATCCCTTTGCTTGAACAATGCTACAAACTGCGATGATTAATGTAAACCTCACAAGACACCCTATATAGATAATGCCTCCAGATCTTAAGAGCATGAACAATCGCGGCCAACTACAAATCATGCACAGGATAATTATTCTTATTGGGCTTCAGCTGACGTGAAGCATATGCAATAAATTCCCCTCATGCATCAAAACACAACCCAAGCCAATTCGTGAGGCGTTTCAAAACACCATGTATATCCCCGAACCGGAAGGAAACACAAGGATTGGTGTTATGGTCAAAGCTGTCTTGAGCTTCTGGAAGCTCGCCTCACAATCATCGGACCAACAAAACTGAGTACCCTTTTTGGGCCAATCTAGTCAAATGTGCTGCAATGGACGAGAAACCCTCCACAAACCGGCGATAATAACCTGCTAACCCCAAGAAATGCCTAATCTCGGTCGCTGAAGTGGGATGAGGCCAACTCTGAACTGACCTAATCTTCTTGGGATCCACCTTAATGCCCTCGCCTCATACCACATACCCAAGAATGCCATGGAATCTAACCAAAACTCACACTTGGAGAACTTCGCATACAACTTCTGTTCCTGCAAGGTCCGAAGCATCACTCTCAAATGCTACTCGTGCTCCTCCATGCTATGTGAGTAAATCAAAATGTCATCAATAAAGACAATGAAGAACAAATCAAGGACTGAACACCCTGTTCATCAATTCCATAAACGCAGCTGGGGCATTAGTCAAGCCGAAGGACATCACTAGAAACTCATATTTTCCATATGTCACACCTCCCATTTTTATAAGCCCCAAGGGGATACGGGAGTTTTTCCACTTAAAGTGA